>CM055128.1:197248164-197268164 GCA_029206835.1 Rana muscosa
AGGGGCGAGAGAGAGAGAGAGGGGCGAGAGAGAGAGAGGGGCGAGAGAGAGAGAGAGGGGCGAGAGAGAGAGAGAGAGGGGCGAGAGAGAGAGAGGGGCGAGAGAGAGAGAGAGAGGGGCGAGAGAGAGAGAGAGAGAGAGGGGGCGAGAGGGGCGAGAGAGGGGCGAGAGGGGCGAGAGAGAGGCGAGAGGGGCGAGAGAGAGAGAGAGAGGGGCGAGAGAGAGAGAGAGAGAGGGGCGAGAGAGAGAGAGAGGCGAGAGAGAGAGAGAGGCGAGAGAGAGAGAGAGGCGAGAGAGAGAGAGGGGCGAGAGAGAGAGAGAGGCGAGAGAGAGAGAGGGGCGAGAGAGAGAGAGGGGCGAGAGAGAGAGAGAGAGAGGGGCGAGAGAGAGAGAGAGAGGGGCGAGAGAGAGAGAGAGAGGCGAGAGAGAGAGAGAGAGGCGAGAGAGAGAGAGGGGCGAGAGAGAGAGGGGCGCGAGAGAGAGAGGGGCGCGCGAGAGAGAGAGGGGGCGCGAGAGAGAGGGGCGCGCGAGAGAGAGGGGCGCGAGAGAGAGAGGCGGGCGAGAGAGAGAGGCGGGCGAGAGAGAGAGGGGCGGGCGCGAGGCGAGAGAGAGAGAGGGAGAGGCGCGAGAGAGAGAGGCGGGCGCGAGAGAGAGAGGCGGGCGCGAGAGAGAGAGGCGGGCGCGAGAGAGAGAGAGGCGGGCGAGAGAGAGAGGGGGCGCGAGAGAGAGAGAGAGGGGCGAGAGAGAGGGGCGCGAGAGAGAGAGAGGGGCGAGAGAGAGGGGCGCGAGAGAGAGAGAGGGGCGCGAGAGAGAGAGAGGGGGCGCGAGAGAGAGAGGGGCGAGAGAGAGAGAGAGAGAGGGGCGAGAGAGAGAGAGAGAGAGGGGCGAGAGAGAGAGAGAGAGGGGCGAGAGAGAGAGAGAGAGAGGGGCGAGAGAGAGAGGGGCGCGAGAGAGAGAGAGAGGGGGCGAGAGAGAGAGAGAGGGGCGAGAGAGAGAGAGAGGCGGGCAGAGAGAGAGGCGGGCGAGAGAGAGAGAGAGAGGCGGGCGAGAGAGAGAGAGAGAGGCGGGCGAGAGAGAGAGAGAGAGAGGCGGGCGCGAGAGAGAGAGGGGCGGGCGCGAGAGAGAGAGGGGCGCGAGAGAGAGAGAGGGGCGAGAGAGAGGGGGCGCGAGAGAGAGAGAGGGGGCGCGAGAGAGAGAGAGGGGGCGCGAGAGAGAGAGAGGGGGGGCGCGAGAGAGAGAGAGGGCGCGAGAGAGAGAGGGCGCGCGAGAGAGAGGCGCGAGAGAGAGGGGGCGAGAGAGAGAGAGGGGGCGCGAGAGAGAGAGAGGGGGCGCGAGAGAGAGAGAGGGGGCGCGAGAGAGAGAGAGGGGGCGCGAGAGAGAGAGAGGGGGCGCGAGAGAGAGAGAGGAGGGGGCGCGAGAGAGAGAGAGGGGGGCGCGAGAGAGAGAGAGGGGGCGCGAGAGAGAGAGAGGGGGCGCGAGAGAGAGAGAGGGGGCGCGAGAGAGAGAGAGGGGGCGCGAGAGAGAGAGAGAGGGGGCGCGAGAGACAGAGAGAGGGGGCGCGAGAGAGAGAGAGAGGGGGCGCGAGAGAGAGAGAGAGGGGGGCGCGAGAGACAGAGAGAGGGGGGCGCGAGAGACAGAGAGAGGGGGCGCGAGAGACAGAGAGAGGGGGCGCGAGAGACAGAGAGAGGGGGCGCGAGAGACAGAGAGAGGGGGCGCGAGAGACAGAGAGAGGGGGCGCGAGAGACAGAGAGAGGGGGCGCGAGAGACAGAGAGAGGGGGCGCGAGAGACAGAGAGAGGGGGGCGCGAGAGACAGAGAGAGGGGGCGCGAGAGACAGAGAGAGGGGGCGCGAGAGACAGAGAGAGGGGGGCGCGAGAGACAGAGAGAGGGGGGCGCGAGAGACAGAGAGAGGGGGCGCGAGAGACAGAGAGAGGGGGCGCGAGAGACAGAGAGAGGGGGCGCGAGAGACAGAGAGAGGGGGCGCGAGAGACAGAGAGAGGGCGCTAGAGAGAGGGCGAGAGGGCGCGAGAGACAGAGAGAGGGCGCGAGAGACAGAGAGACAGAGAGAGGGCGCGAGAGACAGAGAGACAGAGAGAGGGCGCGAGAGACAGAGAGGGCGAGAGGGCGAGAGGGCGAGAGACAGAGAGGGCGCGAGACAGAGAGGGCGCGAGAGACAGAGAGGGCGAGAGGGCGAGAGGGCGCGAGACAGAGAGGGCGCGAGACAGAGAGGGCGCGAGACAGAGAGGGCGCGAGACAGAGAGGGCGCGAGACAGAGAGGGCGCGAGACAGAGAGGGCGCGAGACAGAGAGACAGAGAGACAGAGAGGGCGCGAGACAGAGAGACAGAGAGACAGAGAGACAGAGAGGGCGAGAGACAGAGAGGGCGAGAGACAGAGAGGGCGAGAGACAGAGAGGGCGAGAGACAGAGACAGAGAGGGCGAGAGACAGAGAGGGCGAGAGGGCGAGAGACAGAGAGGGCGAGAGGGCAAGAGGGCGAGAGGGCGAGAGGGCAAGAGGGCGAGAGGGCAAGAGGGCGAGAGGGCGAGAGGGCAAGAGGGCGAGAGGGCGAGAGACAGAGAGGGCGAGAGGGCGAGAGGGCGCGAGACAGAGAGGGCGCGAGACAGAGAGGGCGCGAGACAGAGAGGGCGCGAGACAGAGAGGGCGCGAGACAGAGAGGGCGCGAGACAGAGAGGGCGCGAGACAGAGAGGGCGCGAGACAGAGAGGGCGCGAGACAGAGAGGGCGCGAGACAGAGAGGGCGCGAGACAGAGAGGGCGAGAGGGCGCGAGACAGAGAGGGCGAGAGGGCGCGAGACAGAGAGGGGCGCGAGACAGAGAGGGCGCGAGACAGAGAGGGCGCGAGACAGAGAGGGCGCGAGACAGAGAGGGCGCGAGACAGAGAGGGCGCGAGACAGAGAGGGCGCGAGACAGAGAGGGCGCGAGACAGAGAGGGCGCGAGACAGAGAGGGCGCGAGACAGAGAGGGCGCGAGACAGAGAGGGCGCGAGACAGAGAGGGCGAGAGACAGAGAGGGCGCGAGACAGAGAGGGCGAGAGACAGAGAGGGCGAGAGACAGAGAGGGCGAGAGACAGAGAGGGCGCGAGACAGAGAGGGCGCGAGACAGAGAGGGCGCGAGACAGAGAGGGCGCGAGACAGAGAGGGCGCGAGACAGAGAGACAGAGAGACAGAGAGACAGAGAGACAGAGAGGGCGAGAGACAGAGAGGGCGCGAGACAGAGAGGGCGCGAGACAGAGAGGGCGCGAGACAGAGAGGGCGAGAGGGCGCGAGACAGAGAGGGCGAGAGGGCGCGAGACAGAGAGGGCGCGGGAGAGAGAGGGCGCGAGACAGAGAGGGCGCGAGACAGAGAGGGCGCGAGACAGAGAGGGCGCGGGAGAGAGAGGGCGCGAGACAGAGAGGGCGCGAGACAGAGAGGGCGCGAGACAGAGAGGGCGCGAGACAGAGAGGGCGCGAGACAGAGAGGGCGCGAGACAGAGAGGGCGCGAGACAGAGAGGGCGAGAGGGCGCGAGACAGAGAGGGCGCGGGAGAGAGAGGGCGCGAGACAGAGAGGGCGCGAGACAGAGAGGGCGCGAGACAGAGAGGGCGCGAGACAGAGAGGGCGCGAGACAGAGAGGGCGCGAGACAGAGAGGGCGCGAGACAGAGAGGGCGAGAGGGCGCGAGACAGAGAGGGCGCGGGAGAGAGAGGGCGCGAGACAGAGAGGGCGCGAGACAGAGAGGGCGCGAGACAGAGAGGGCGCGAGACAGAGAGGGCGCGAGACAGAGAGGGCGCGAGACAGAGAGGGCGCGAGACAGAGAGGGCGCGAGACAGAGAGGGCGAGAGGGCGCGAGACAGAGAGGGCGAGAGGGCGCGAGACAGAGAGGGCGAGAGGGCGCGAGACAGAGAGGGCGCGGGAGAGAGAGGGCGCGAGACAGAGAGGGCGCGAGACAGAGAGGGCGCGAGACAGAGAGGGCGCGAGACAGAGAGGGCGCGAGACAGAGAGGGCGCGAGACAGAGAGGGCGCGAGACAGAGAGGGCGCGAGACAGAGAGGGCGCGAGACAGAGAGGGCGCGAGACAGAGAGGGCGCGAGACAGAGAGGGCGCGAGACAGAGAGGGCGCGAGACAGAGAGGGCGCGAGACAGAGAGGGCGCGAGACAGAGAGGGCGCGAGACAGAGAGGGCGCGAGACAGAGAGGGCGCGAGACAGAGAGGGCGCGGGAGAGAGAGGGCGCGAGACAGAGAGGGCGCGAGACAGAGAGGGCGCGAGACAGAGAGGGCGCGAGACAGAGAGGGCGCGAGACAGAGAGGGCGCGAGACAGAGAGGGCGCGAGACAGAGAGGGCGCGAGACAGAGAGGGCGAGAGACAGAGAGGGCGCGAGACAGAGAGGGCGAGAGACAGAGAGGGCGAGAGACAGAGAGGGCGAGAGACAGAGAGGGCGCGAGACAGAGAGGGCGCGAGACAGAGAGGGCGCGAGACAGAGAGGGCGCGAGACAGAGAGGGCGCGAGACAGAGAGACAGAGAGACAGAGAGACAGAGAGACAGAGAGGGCGAGAGACAGAGAGGGCGAGAGACAGAGAGGGCGAGAGACAGAGAGGGCGAGAGACAGAGACAGAGAGGGCGAGAGACAGAGAGGGCGAGAGGGCAAGAGGGCGAGAGGGCGAGAGGGCGAGAGACAGAGAGGGCGAGAGGGCGAGAGACAGAGAGGGCGCGAGACAGAGAGGGCGCGAGACAGAGAGGGCGCGAGACAGAGAGGGCGCGAGACAGAGAGGGCGCGAGACAGAGAGGGCGCGAGACAGAGAGGGCGCGAGACAGAGAGGGCGCGAGACAGAGAGGGCGAGAGGGCGCGAGACAGAGAGGGCGAGAGGGCGCGAGACAGAGAGGGCGCGGGAGAGAGAGGGCGCGAGACAGAGAGGGCGCGAGACAGAGAGGGCGCGAGACAGAGAGGGCGCGAGACAGAGAGGGCGCGAGACAGAGAGGGCGCGAGACAGAGAGGGCGCGAGACAGAGAGGGCGCGAGACAGAGAGGGCGCGAGACAGAGAGGGCGCGAGACAGAGAGGGCGAGAGGGCGCGAGACAGAGAGGGCGCGGGAGAGAGAGGGCGCGAGACAGAGAGGGCGCGAGACAGAGAGGGCGCGAGACAGAGAGGGCGCGAGACAGAGAGGGCGCGAGACAGAGAGGGCGCGAGACAGAGAGGGCGCGAGACAGAGAGGGCGCGAGACAGAGAGGGCGCGAGACAGAGAGGGCGAGAGGGCGCGAGACAGAGAGGGCGCGGGAGAGAGAGGGCGCGAGACAGAGAGGGCGCGAGACAGAGAGGGCGCGAGACAGAGAGGGCGCGAGACAGAGAGGGCGCGAGACAGAGAGGGCGCGAGACAGAGAGGGCGCGAGACAGAGAGGGCGAGAGGGCGCGAGACAGAGAGGGCGCGGGAGAGAGAGGGCGCGAGACAGAGAGGGCGCGAGACAGAGAGGGCGCGAGACAGAGAGGGCGCGAGACAGAGAGGGCGCGAGACAGAGAGGGCGCGAGACAGAGAGGGCGAGAGGGCGCGAGACAGAGAGGGCGAGAGGGCGCGAGACAGAGAGGGCGAGAGGGCGCGAGACAGAGAGGGCGAGAGGGCGCGAGACAGAGAGGGCGCGGGACAGAGAGGGCGCGAGACAGAGAGGGCGCGAGACAGAGAGGGCGCGAGACAGAGAGGGCGCGAGACAGAGAGGGCGCGAGACAGAGAGGGCGCGAGACAGAGAGGGCGCGAGACAGAGAGGGCGCGAGACAGAGAGGGCGCGAGACAGAGAGGGCGCGAGACAGAGAGGGCGCGAGACAGAGAGGGCGCGAGACAGAGAGGGCGCGAGACAGAGAGGGCGCGAGACAGAGAGGGCGCGAGACAGAGAGGGCGCGAGACAGAGAGGGCGCGAGACAGAGAGGGCGCGAGACAGAGAGGGCGCGAGACAGAGAGGGCGCGAGACAGAGAGGGCGAGAGGGCGCGAGACAGAGAGGGCGCGGGAGAGAGAGGGCGCGAGACAGAGAGGGCGCGAGACAGAGAGGGCGCGAGACAGAGAGGGCGCGAGACAGAGAGGGCGAGAGACAGAGAGGGCGCGAGACAGAGAGGGCGCGAGACAGAGAGGGCGCGAGACAGAGAGGGCGCGAGACAGAGAGGGCGCGAGACAGAGAGGGCGCGAGACAGAGAGGGCGCGAGACAGAGAGGGCGCGAGACAGAGAGGGCGCGAGACAGAGAGGGCGAGAGGGCGCGAGACAGAGAGGGCGAGAGGGCGCGAGACAGAGAGGGCGCGGGAGAGAGAGGGCGCGAGACAGAGAGGGCGCGAGACAGAGAGGGCGCGAGACAGAGAGGGCGCGAGACAGAGAGGGCGCGAGACAGAGAGGGCGCGAGACAGAGAGGGCGCGAGACAGAGAGGGCGCGAGACAGAGAGGGCGCGAGACAGAGAGGGCGCGAGACAGAGAGGGCGCGAGACAGAGAGGGCGCGAGACAGAGAGGGCGCGAGACAGAGAGGGCGCGAGACAGAGAGGGCGCGAGACAGAGAGGGCGCGAGACAGAGAGGGCGCGAGACAGAGAGGGCGCGAGACAGAGAGGGCGCGAGACAGAGAGGGCGCGAGACAGAGAGGGCGCGAGACAGAGAGGGCGCGAGACAGAGAGGGCGAGAGACAGAGAGGGCGAGAGACAGAGAGGGCGAGAGACAGAGAGGGCGAGAGACAGAGAGGGCGAGAGACAGAGAGGGGGCGCGAGAGAGAGGGGGCGCGAGAGACAGAGAGGGGGCGCGAGAGACAGAGAGAGGGGGCGCGAGAGACAGAGAGAGGGGGCGCGAGAGACAGAGAGAGGGGGCGCGAGAGACAGAGAGGGGGCGCGAGAGACAGAGAGGGCGAGAGGGCGAGAGGGCGAGAGGGCGAGAGACAGAGAGGGCGAGAGACAGAGAGGGCGAGAGACAGAGAGGGCGAGAGACAGAGAGGGCGAGAGACAGAGAGGGCGAGAGACAGAGAGGGCGAGAGACAGAGAGGGCGAGAGACAGAGAGGGCGAGAGACAGAGAGGGCGAGAGACAGAGAGGGCGAGAGACAGAGAGGGCGAGAGACAGAGAGGGCGAGAGACAGAGAGGGCGAGAGACAGAGAGGGCGAGAGACAGAGAGGGCGAGAGACAGAGAGGGCGAGAGACAGAGAGGGCGAGAGACAGAGAGGGCGAGAGACAGAGAGGGCGAGAGACAGAGAGGGCGAGAGACAGAGAGGGCGAGAGACAGAGAGGGCGAGAGACAGAGAGGGCGAGAGACAGAGAGGGCGAGAGACAGAGAGGGCGAGAGACAGAGAGGGCGAGAGACAGAGAGGGCGAGAGACAGAGAGGGCGAGAGACAGAGAGGGCGAGAGACAGAGAGGGCGAGAGACAGAGAGGGCGAGAGACAGAGAGGGCGAGAGACAGAGAGGGCGAGAGACAGAGAGGGCGAGAGACAGAGAGGGCGAGAGGGCGAGAGACAGAGAGGGCGAGAGGGCGAGAGACAGAGAGGGCGAGAGGGCGAGAGACAGAGAGGGCGAGAGGGCGAGAGACAGAGAGGGCGAGAGGGCGAGAGACAGAGAGGGCGAGAGGGCGAGAGACAGAGAGGGCGAGAGGGCGAGAGACAGAGAGGGCGAGAGACAGAGAGGGCGAGAGACAGAGAGGGCGAGAGACAGAGAGGGCGAGAGACAGAGAGGGCGAGAGACAGAGAGGGCGAGAGACAGAGAGGGCGAGAGACAGAGAGGGCGAGAGACAGAGAGGGCGAGAGACAGAGAGGGCGAGAGGGCGAGAGACAGAGAGGGCGAGAGGGCGAGAGACAGAGAGGGCGAGAGGGCGAGAGACAGAGAGGGCGAGAGGGCGAGAGACAGAGAGGGCGAGAGGGCGAGAGACAGAGAGGGCGAGAGGGCGAGAGACAGAGAGGGCGAGAGACAGAGAGACAGAGAGGGCGAGAGACAGAGAGACAGAGAGGGCGAGAGACAGAGAGGGCGAGAGACAGAGAGGGCGAGAGACAGAGAGGGCGAGAGACAGAGAGGGCGAGAGACAGAGAGGGCGAGAGACAGAGAGGGCGAGAGACAGAGAGGGCGAGAGACAGAGAGGGCGAGAGACAGAGAGGGCGAGAGACAGAGAGGGCGAGAGACAGAGAGGGCGAGAGACAGAGAGGGCGAGAGACAGAGAGGGCGAGAGACAGAGAGGGCGAGAGACAGAGAGGGCGAGAGACAGAGAGGGCGAGAGACAGAGAGGGCGAGAGACAGAGAGGGCGAGAGACAGAGAGGGCGAGAGACAGAGAGGGCGAGAGACAGAGAGGGCGAGAGACAGAGAGGGCGAGAGGGCGAGAGACAGAGAGGGCGAGAGACAGAGAGACAGAGAGGGCGAGAGGGCGAGAGACAGAGAGGGCGAGAGGGCGAGAGACAGAGAGGGCGAGAGGGCGAGAGACAGAGAGGGCGAGAGGGCGAGAGACAGAGAGGGCGAGAGGGCGAGAGACAGAGAGGGCGAGAGGGCGAGAGACAGAGAGGGCGAGAGGGCGAGAGACAGAGAGGGCGAGAGGGCGAGAGACAGAGAGGGCGAGAGACAGAGAGGGCGAGAGACAGAGAGGGCGAGAGACAGAGAGGGCGAGAGACAGAGAGGGCGAGAGACAGAGAGGGCGAGAGACAGAGAGGGCGAGAGACAGAGAGGGCGAGAGACAGAGAGGGCGAGAGACAGAGAGGGCGAGAGACAGAGAGGGCGAGAGACAGAGAGGGCGAGAGACAGAGAGGGCGAGAGACAGAGAGGGCGAGAGACAGAGAGGGCGAGAGACAGAGAGGGCGAGAGACAGAGAGGGCGAGAGACAGAGAGGGCGAGAGACAGAGAGGGCGAGAGACAGAGAGGGCGAGAGACAGAGAGGGCGAGAGACAGAGAGGGCGAGAGACAGAGAGGGCGAGAGACAGAGAGGGCGAGAGACAGAGAGGGCGAGAGACAGAGAGGGCGAGAGACAGAGAGGGCGAGAGACAGAGAGGGCGAGAGACAGAGAGGGCGAGAGACAGAGAGGGCGAGAGACAGAGAGGGCGAGAGACAGAGAGGGCGAGAGACAGAGAGGGCGAGAGACAGGGAGGGCGAGAGGGCGAGAGACAGAGAGGGCGAGAGGGCGAGAGACAGAGAGGGCGAGAGGGCGAGAGACAGAGAGGGCGAGAGGGCGAGAGACAGAGAGGGCGAGAGGGCGAGAGGGCGAGAGACAGAGAGGGCGAGAGACAGAGAGGGCGAGAGACAGAGAGGGCGAGAGACAGAGAGGGCGAGAGGGCGAGAGGGCGAGAGACAGAGAGGGCGAGAGACAGAGAGGGCGAGAGGGCGAGAGACAGAGAGGGCGAGAGACAGAGAGGGCGAGAGACAGAGAGGGCGAGAGACAGAGAGGGCGAGAGACAGAGAGGGCGAGAGACAGAGAGGGCGAGAGACAGAGAGGGCGAGAGACAGAGAGGGCGAGAGACAGAGAGGGCGAGAGACAGAGAGGGCGAGAGACAGAGAGGGCGAGAGACAGAGAGGGCGAGAGACAGAGAGGGCGAGAGACAGAGAGGGCGAGAGACAGAGAGGGCGAGAGACAGAGAGGGCGAGAGACAGAGAGGGCGAGAGACAGAGAGGGCGAGAGACAGAGAGGGCGAGAGACAGAGAGGGCGAGAGACAGAGAGGGCGAGAGACAGAGAGGGCGAGAGACAGAGAGGGCGAGAGACAGAGAGGGCGAGAGGGCGAGAGGGCGAGAGGGCGAGAGGGCGAGAGGGCGAGAGGGCGAGAGACAGAGAGGGCGAGAGACAGAGAGGGCGAGAGGGCGAGAGACAGAGAGGGCGAGAGGGCGAGAGGGCGAGAGACAGAGAGGGCGAGAGGGCGAGAGACAGAGAGGGCGAGAGACAGAGAGGGCGAGAGGGCGAGAGACAGAGAGGGCGAGAGGGCGAGAGACAGAGAGGGCGAGAGGGCGAGAGACAGAGAGGGCGAGAGGGCGAGAGACAGAGAGGGCGAGAGGGCGAGAGACAGAGAGGGCGAGAGGGCGAGAGGGCGAGAGACAGAGAGGGCGAGAGGGCGAGAGACAGAGAGGGCGAGAGGGCGAGAGACAGAGAGGGCGAGAGGGCGAGAGGGCGAGAGACAGAGAGGGCGAGAGGGCGAGAGACAGAGAGGGCGAGAGACAGAGAGGGCGAGAGGGCGAGAGACAGAGAGGGCGAGAGGGCGAGAGACAGAGAGGGCGAGAGGGCGAGAGGGCGAGAGGGCGAGAGACAGAGAGGGCGAGAGGGCGAGAGACAGAGAGGGCGAGAGGGCGAGAGACAGAGAGGGCGAGAGGGCGAGAGACCGAGAGGGCGAGAGGGCGAGAGACCGAGAGGGCGAGAGACAGAGAGACAGAGAGGGCGAGAGGGCGAGAGGGCGAGAGACAGAGAGGGCGAGAGGGCGAGAGACAGAGAGGGCGAGAGACAGAGAGGGCGAGAGGGCGAGAGACAGAGAGGGCGAGAGACAGAGAGGGCGAGAGACAGAGAGGGCGAGAGACAGAGAGACAGAGAGGGCGAGAGACAGAGAGGGCGAGAGACAGAGAGACAGAGAGGGCGAGAGACAGAGAGACAGAGAGGGCGAGAGACAGAGAGACAGAGAGGGCGAGAGACAGAGAGACAGAGAGGGCGAGAGACAGAGAGACAGAGAGGGCGAGAGACAGAGAGACAGAGAGGGCGAGAGACAGAGAGACAGAGAGGGCGAGAGACAGAGAGACAGAGAGACAGAGAGACAGAGAGACAGAGAGACCGAGAGGGCGAGAGACCGAGAGGGCGAGAGACAGAGAGGGCGAGAGACAGAGAGGGCGAGAGGGCGAGAGACAGAGAGGGCGAGAGGGCGAGAGACAGAGAGGGCGAGAGGGCGAGAGACAGAGAGGGCGAGAGGGCGAGAGACAGAGAGGGCGAGAGGGCGAGAGACAGAGAGGGCGAGAGACAGAGAGACAGAGAGGGCGAGAGACAGAGAGACAGAGAGGGCGAGAGACAGAGAGACAGAGAGGGCGAGAGACAGAGAGACAGAGAGGGCGAGAGACAGAGAGACAGAGAGGGCGAGAGACAGAGAGACAGAGAGACAGAGAGGGCGAGAGACAGAGAGACAGAGAGGGCGAGAGACAGAGAGGGCGAGAGACAGAGAGACAGAGAGACAGAGAGACAGAGAGACAGAGAGGGCGAGAGACAGAGAGGGCGAGAGACAGAGAGACAGAGACAGAGAGGGCGAGAGACAGAGAGGGCGAGAGACCGAGAGACAGAGAGGGCGAGAGACAGAGAGGGCGAGAGACAGAGAGGGCGAGAGACAGAGAGGGCGAGAGACAGAGAGGGCGAGAGACAGAGAGGGCGAGAGACAGAGAGGGCGAGAGACCGAGAGGGCGAGAGACCGAGAGGGCGAGAGACAGAGAGGGCGAGAGACCGAGAGGGCGAGAGACAGAGAGGGCGAGAGACAGAGAGGGCGAGAGACAGAGAGGGCGAGAGACAGAGAGGGCGAGAGACAGAGAGACAGAGAGGGCGAGAGACAGAGAGGGCGAGAGACAGAGAGGGCGAGAGACAGAGAGGGCGAGAGACAGAGAGGGCGAGAGACAGAGAGGGCGAGAGACAGAGGGCGAGAGGGCGAGAGACAGAGAGGGCGAGAGGGCGAGAGACAGAGAGGGCGAGAGGGCGAGAGACAGAGAGGGCGAGAGACAGAGAGGGCGAGAGACAGAGAGGGCGAGAGGGCGAGAGACAGAGAGGGCGAGAGGGCGAGAGACAGAGAGGGCGAGAGACAGAGAGACAGAGAGGGCGAGAGGGCGAGAGACAGAGAGGGCGAGAGACAGAGAGACAGAGAGGGCGAGAGACAGAGAGACAGAGAGGGCGAGAGACAGAGAGACAGAGAGGGCGAGAGACAGAGAGACAGAGAGGGCGAGAGACAGAGAGACAGAGAGGGCGAGAGGGCGAGAGGGCGAGAGACAGAGAGACAGAGAGACAGAGAGGGCGAGAGGGCGAGAGACCGAGAGGGCGAGAGACAGAGAGGGCGAGAGACAGAGAGGGCGAGAGGGCGAGAGACAGAGAGGGCGAGAGGGCGAGAGACAGAGAGGGCGAGAGACAGAGAGGGCGAGAGACAGAGAGGGCGAGAGACAGAGAGGGCGAGAGACAGAGAGGGCGAGAGACAGAGAGGGCGAGAGACAGAGAGGGCGAGAGACAGAGAGGGCGAGAGACAGAGAGGGCGAGAGACAGAGAGGGCGAGAGACAGAGAGGGCGAGAGACAGAGAGGGCGAGAGACAGAGAGGGCGAGAGACAGAGAGGGCGAGAGACAGAGAGGGCGAGAGACAGAGAGGGCGAGAGACAGAGAGGGCGAGAGACAGAGAGGGCGAGAGACAGAGAGGGCGAGAGACAGAGAGGGCGAGAGACAGAGAGGGCGAGAGACAGAGAGGGCGAGAGACAGAGAGGGCGAGAGACAGAGAGGGCGAGAGGGCGAGAGACAGAGAGGGCGAGAGGGCGAGAGACAGAGAGGGCGAGAGACAGAGAGGGCGAGAGGGCGAGAGACAGAGAGGGCGAGAGGGCGAGAGGGCGAGAGACAGAGAGGGCGAGAGGGCGAGAGACAGAGAGGGCGAGAGGGCGAGAGACAGAGAGGGCGAGAGGGCGAGAGACAGAGAGGGCGAGAGGGCGAGAGGGCGAGAGACAGAGAGGGCGAGAGGGCGAGAGGGCGAGAGACAGAGAGGGCGAGAGGGCGAGAGGGCGAGAGAGAGAGGGCGAGAGGGCGAGAGAGAGAGGGCGAGAGGGCGAGAGGGCGAGAGACAGAGAGGGCGAGAGGGCGAGAGACAGAGAGGGCGAGAGGGCGAGAGGGCGAGAGACAGAGAGGGCGAGAGGGCGAGAGACAGAGAGGGCGAGAGGGCGAGAGGGCGAGAGACAGAGAGGGCGAGAGACAGAGAGGGCGAGAGGGCGAGAGACAGAGAGGGCGAGAGGGCGAGAGACAGAGAGGGCGAGAGACAGAGAGGGCGAGAGGGCGAGAGACAGAGAGGGCGAGAGGGCGAGAGACAGAGAGGGCGAGAGGGCGAGAGACAGAGAGGGCGAGAGGGCGAGAGACAGAGAGGGCGAGAGGGCGAGAGGGCGAGAGGGCGAGAGGGCGAGAGACAGAGAGGGCGAGAGGGCGAGAGACAGAGAGGGCGAGAGACAGAGAGGGCGAGAGACAGAGAGGGCGAGAGGGCGAGAGGGCGAGAGACAGAGAGGGCGAGAGGGCGAGAGACAGAGAGGGCGAGAGACAGAGAGGGCGAGAGACAGAGAGACAGAGAGGGCGAGAGGGCGAGAGACAGAGAGGGCGAGAGGGCGAGAGACAGAGAGACAGAGAGGGCGAGAGGGCGAGAGACAGAGAGGGCGAGAGACAGAGAGGGCGAGAGACAGAGAGGGCGAGAGACAGAGAGGGCGAGAGACAGAGAGGGCGAGAGACAGAGAGGGCGAGAGACAGAGAGGGCGAGAGACAGAGAGACAGAGAGGGCGAGAGGGCGAGAGACAGAGAGGGCGAGAGGGCGAGAGGGCGAGAGGGCGAGAGGGCGAGAGACAGAGAGGGCGAGAGACAGAGAGGGCGAGAGACAGAGAGGGCGAGAGGGCGAGAGGGCGAGAGACAGAGAGGGCGAGAGGGCGAGAGGGCGAGAGACAGAGAGGGCGAGAGACAGAGAGGGCGAGAGACAGAGAGGGCGAGAGACAGAGAGACAGAGAGGGCGAGAGGGCGAGAGACAGAGAGGGCGAGAGGGCGAGAGACAGAGAGACAGAGAGGGCGAGAGGGCGAGAGACAGAGAGACAGAGAGGGCGAGAGGGCGAGAGACAGAGAGGGCGAGAGGGCGAGAGGGCGAGAGACAGAGAGGGCGAGAGACAGAGAGGGCGAGAGACAGAGAGGGCGAGAGACAGAGAGGGCGAGAGACAGAGAGGGCGAGAGACAGAGAGGGCGAGAGACAGAGAGGGCGAGAGACAGAGAGGGCGAGAGACAGAGAGGGCGAGAGACAGAGAGGGCGAGAGACAGAGAGGGCGAGAGACAGAGAGGGCGAGAGACAGAGAGGGCGAGAGACAGAGAGGGCGAGAGACAGAGAGGGCGAGAGACAGAGAGGGCGAGAGACAGAGAGGGCGAGAGACAGAGAGGGCGAGAGACAGAGAGGGCGAGAGACAGAGAGGGCGAGAGACAGAGAGGGCGAGAGACAGAGAGGGCGAGAGACAGAGAGGGCGAGAGACAGAGAGGGCGAGAGACAGAGAGGGCGAGAGACAGAGAGGGCGAGAGACAGAGAGGGCGAGAGACAGAGAGGGCGAGAGACAGAGAGGGCGAGAGACAGAGAGGGCGAGAGACAGAGAGGGCGAGAGACAGAGAGGGCGAGAGACAGAGAGGGCGAGAGACAGAGAGGGCGAGAGACAGAGAGGGCGAGAGACAGAGAGGGCGAGAGACAGAGAGGGCGAGAGACAGAGAGGGCGAGAGACAGAGAGGGCGAGAGACAGAGAGGGCGAGAGACAGAGAGACAGAGAGACAGAGAGGGCGAGAGACAGAGAGACAGAGAGGGCGAGAGACAGAGAGACAGAGAGACAGAGAGGGCGAGAGACAGAGAGGGCGAGAGACAGAGAGGGCGAGAGACAGAGAGGGCGAGAGACAGAGAGGGCGAGAGACAGAGAGGGCGAGAGACAGAGAGGGCGAGAGACAGAGAGGGCGAGAGACAGAGAGGGCGAGAGACAGAGAGGGCGAGAGACAGAGAGGGCGAGAGACAGAGAGACAGAGAGGGCGAGAGACAGAGAGACAGAGAGGGCGAGAGACAGAGAGACAGAGAGGGCGAGAGACAGAGAGACAGAGAGGGCGAGAGACAGAGAGACAGAGAGGGCGAGAGACAGAGAGACAGAGAGGGCGAGAGACAGAGAGACAGAGAGGGCGAGAGACAGAGAGGGCGAGAGACAGAGAGGGCGAGAGACAGAGAGGGCGAGAGACAGAGAGGGCGAGAGACAGAGAGGGCGAGAGACAGAGAGGGCGAGAGACAGAGAGGGCGAGAGACAGAGAGGGCGAGAGACAGAGAGGGCGAGAGACAGAGAGGGCGAGAGACAGAGAGGGCGAGAGACAGAGAGGGCGAGAGACAGAGAGGGCGAGAGACAGAGAGGGCGAGAGACAGAGAGGGCGAGAGACAGAGAGGGCGAGAGACAGAGAGGGCGAGAGACAGAGAGGGCGAGAGGGCGAGAGACAGAGAGGGCGAGAGACAGAGAGGGCGAGAGACAGAGAGGGCGAGAGACAGAGAGGGCGAGAGACAGAGAGGGCGAGAGACAGAGAGGGCGAGAGACAGAGAGGGCGAGAGACAGAGAGGGCGAGAGACAGAGAGGGCGAGAGACAGAGAGGGCGAGAGACAGAGAGGGCGAGAGGGCGAGAGGGCGAGAGGGCGAGAGGGCGAGAGGGCGAGAGGGCGAGAGGGCGAGAGGGCGAGAGGGCGAGAGGGCGAGAGGGCGAGAGGGCGAGAGGGCGAGAGACAGAGAGGGCGAGAGACAGAGAGGGCGAGAGACAGAGAGGGCGAGAGACAGAGAGGGCGAGAGGGCGAGAGACAGAGAGGGCGAGAGGGCGAGAGACAGAGAGGGCGAGAGGGCGAGAGACAGAGAGGGCGAGAGACAGAGAGGGCGAGAGGGCGAGAGACAGAGAGGGCGAGAGACAGAGAGGGCGAGAGACAGAGAGGGCGAGAGACAGAGAGGGCGAGAGACAGAGAGGGCGAGAGACAGAGAGGGCGAGAGACAGAGAGGGCGAGAGACAGAGAGGGCGAGAGGGCGAGAGACAGAGAGGGCGAGAGACAGAGAGGGCGAGAGGGCGAGAGACAGAGAGGGCGAGAGACAGAGAGACAGAGACAGAGAGGGCGAGAGGGCGAGAGACAGAGACAGAGAGGGCGAGAGACAGAGAGACAGAGAGACAGAGAGGGCGAGAGGGCGAGAGGGCGAGAGGGCGAGAGACAGAGAGGGCGAGAGACAGAGAGGGCGAGAGGGCGAGAGACAGAGAGGGCGAGAGGGCGAGAGACAGAGAGGGCGAGAGGGCGAGAGACAGAGAGGGCGAGAGACAGAGAGGGCGAGAGGGCGAGAGACAGAGAGGGCGAGAGGGCGAGAGACAGAGAGGGCGAGAGACAGAGGGCGAGAGGGCGAGAGGGCGAGAGGGCGAGAGACAGAGAGGGCGAGAGACAGAGAGGGCGAGAGACAGAGAGGGCGAGAGGGCGAGAGACAGAGAGGGCGAGAGGGCGAGAGACAGAGAGGGCGAGAGGGCGAGAGGGCGAGAGGGCGAGAGGGCGAGAGACAGAGAGGGCGAGAGACAGAGAGGGCGAGAGACAGAGAGGGCGAGAGGGCGAGAGACAGAGAGGGCGAGAGGGCGAGAGGGCGAGAGGGCGAGAGGGCGAGAGGGCGAGAGGGCGAGAGGGCGAGAGGGCGAGAGGGCGAGAGGGCGAGAGGGCGAGAGGGCGAGAGGGCGAGAGGGCGAGAGGGCGAGAGGGCGAGAGGGCGAGAGGGCGAGAGGGCGAGAGGGCGAGAGACAGAGAGGGCGAGAGGGCGAGAGACAGAGAGGGCGAGAGGGCGAGAGACAGAGAGGGCGAGAGGGCGAGAGACAGAGAGGGCGAGAGGGCGAGAGACAGAGAGGGCGAGAGGGCGAGAGACAGAGAGGGCGAGAGGGCGAGAGACAGAGAGGGCGAGAGGGCGAGAGACAGAGAGGGCGAGAGGGCGAGAGACAGAGAGGGCGAGAGGGCGAGAGACAGAGAGGGCGAGAGGGCGAGAGACAGAGAGGGCGAGAGGGCGAGAGACAGAGGGCGAGAGGGCGAGAGACAGAGAGGGCGAGAGACAGAGAGGGCGAGAGACAGAGAGGGCGAGAGACAGAGAGACAGAGAGGGCGAGAGACAGAGAGACAGAGAGGGCGAGAGACAGAGAGGGCGAGAGACAGAGAGGGCGAGAGACAGAGAGACAGAGAGGGCGAGAGACAGAGAGGGCGAGAGACAGAGAGGGCGAGAGACAGAGAGACAGAGAGGGCGAGAGACAGAGAGGGCGAGAGACAGAGAGGGCGAGAGACAGAGAGGGCGAGAGACAGAGAGGGCGAGAGACAGAGAGACAGAGAGGGCGAGAGACAGAGAGGGCGAGAGACAGAGAGACAGAGAGGGCGAGAGACAGAGAGACAGAGAGGGCGAGAGACAGAGAGACAGAGAGGGCGAGAGACAGAGAGACAGAGAGGGCGAGAGACAGAGAGGGCGAGAGACAGAGAGGGCGAGAGACAGAGAGGGCGAGAGACAGAGAGGGCGAGAGACAGAGAGGGCGAGAGACAGAGAGGGCGAGAGACAGAGAGGGCGAGAGACAGAGAGGGCGAGAGACAGAGAGGGCGAGAGACAGAGAGGGCGAGAGACAGAGAGGGCGAGAGACAGAGAGGGCGAGAGACAGAGAGGGCGAGAGACAGAGAGGGCGAGAGACAGAGAGGGCGAGAGACAGAGAGGGCGAGAGACAGAGAGGGCGAGAGACAGAGAGGGCGAGAGACAGAGAGGGCGAGAGACAGAGAGGGCGAGAGACAAAGAGGGCGAGAGACAAAGAGGGCGAGAGACAGAGAGGGCGAGAGACAGAGAGGGCGAGAGACAGAGAGGGCGAGAGACAGAGAGGGCGAGAGACAGAGAGGGCGAGAGACAGAGAGACAGAGAGGGCGAGAGACAGAGAGGGCGAGAGGGCGAGAGACAGAGAGGGCGAGAGGGCGAGAGGGCGAGAGGGCGAGAGACAGAGAGGGCGAGAGACAGAGAGGGCGAGAGACAGAGAGGGCGAGAGGGCGAGAGACAGAGAGGGCGAGAGGGCGAGAGACAGAGAGGGCGAGAGGGCGAGAGACAGAGAGGGCGAGAGACAGAGAGGGCGAGAGGGCGAGAGACAGAGAGGGCGAGAGGGCGAGAGACAGAGAGGGCGAGAGGGCGAGAGACAGAGAGGGCGAGAGACAGAGAGGGCGAGAGACAGAGAGGGCGAGAGGGCGAGAGGGCGAGAGGGCGAGAGGGCGAGAGGGCGAGAGGGCGAGAGGGCGAGAGGGCGAGAGGGCGAGAGGGCGAGAGGGCGAGAGACAGAGAGGGCGAGAGGGCGAGAGACAGAGAGGGCGAGAGGGCGAGAGACAGAGAGGGCGAGAGGGCGAGAGACAGAGAGGGCGAGAGGGCGAGAGACAGAGAGGGCGAGAGACAGAGACAGAGAGGGCGAGAGGGCGAGAGGGCGAGAGGGCGAGAGGGCGAGAGGGCGAGAGGGCGAGAGGGCGAGAGGGCGAGAGGGCGAGAGGGCGAGAGGGCGAGAGGGCGAGAGACAGAGAGGGCGAGAGACAGAGAGGGCGAGAGACAGAGAGGGCGAGAGGGCGAGAGACAGAGAGGGCGAGAGACAGAGAGACAGAGAGGGCGAGAGACAGAGACAGAGAGGGCGAGAGGGCGAGAGACAGAGAGGGCGAGAGACAGAGAGGGCGAGAGACAGAGAGGGCGAGAGACAGAGAGGGCGAGAGACAGAGAGGGCGAGAGACAGAGAGGGCGAGAGACAGAGAGGGCGAGAGACAGAGAGGGCGAGAGACAGAGAGGGCGAGAGACAGAGAGGGCGAGAGACAGAGAGGGCGAGAGACAGAGAGGGCGAGAGACAGAGAGGGCGAGAGACAGAGAGGGCGAGAGACAGAGAGGGCGAGAGACAGAGAGGGCGAGAGACAGAGAGGGCGAGAGACAGAGAGGGCGAGAGACAGAGAGGGCGAGAGACAGAGAGGGCGAGAGACAGAGAGACAGAGAGGGCGAGAGGGCGAGAGACAGAGAGGGCGAGAGGGCGAGAGACAGAGAGGGCGAGAGGGCGAGAGACAGAGAGGGCGAGAGGGCGAGAGACAGAGAGGGCGAGAGACAGAGAGGGCGAGAGGGCGAGAGACAGAGAGGGCGAGAGACAGAGAGGGCGAGAGGGCGAGAGGGCGAGAGGGCGAGAGGGCGAGAGGGCGAGAGGGCGAGAGGGCGAGAGGGCGAGAGGGCGAGAGGGCGAGAGACAGAGAGGGCGAGAGACAGAGAGGGCGAGAGACAGAGAGGGCGAGAGACAGAGAGGGCGAGAGACAGAGAGGGCGAGAGACAGAGAGGGCGAGAGACAGAGAGGGCGAGAGACAGAGAGGGCGAGAGACAGAGAGGGCGAGAGGGCGAGAGACAGAGAGGGCGAGAGACAGAGAGGGCGAGAGGGCGAGAGACAGAGAGGGCGAGAGGGCGAGAGACAGAGAGGGCGAGAGGGCGAGAGACAGAGAGGGCGAGAGGGCGAGAGACAGAGAGGGCGAGAGGGCGAGAGACAGAGAGGGCGAGAGGGCGAGAGACAGAGAGGGCGAGAGGGCGAGAGACAGAGAGGGCGAGAGACAGAGAGGGCGAGAGGGCGAGAGACAGAGAGGGCGAGAGGGCGAGAGGGCGAGAGGGCGAGAGGGCGAGAGGGCGAGAGGGCGAGAGGGCGAGAGGGCGAGAGGGCGAGAGGGCGAGAGACAGAGAGGGCGAGAGACAGAGAGGGCGAGAGACAGAGAGGGCGAGAGACAGAGAGGGCGAGAGGGCGAGAGACAGAGAGGGCGAGAGACAGAGAGGGCGAGAGGGCGAGAGGGCGAGAGACAGAGAGGGCGAGAGACAGAGAGGGCGAGAGACAGAGAGGGCGAGAGACAGAGAGGGCGAGAGACAGAGAGGGCGAGAGACAGAGAGGGCGAGAGACAGAGAGGGCGAGAGACAGAGAGGGCGAGAGACAGAGAGGGCGAGAGACAGAGAGGGCGAGAGACAGAGAGGGCGAGAGACAGAGAGGGCGAGAGACAGAGAGGGCGAGAGACAGAGAGGGCGAGAGACAGAGAGGGCGAGAGACAGAGAGGGCGAGAGACAGAGAGGGCGAGAGACAGAGAGGGCGAGAGGGCGAGAGACAGAGAGGGCGAGAGGGCGAGAGGGCGAGAGGGCGAGAGACAGAGAGGGCGAGAGACAGAGACAGAGAGGGCGAGAGGGCGAGAGACAGAGAGGGCGAGAGGGCGAGAGACAGAGAGGGCGAGAGGGCGAGAGACAGAGAGGGCGAGAGGGCGAGAGGGCGAGAGGGCGAGAGACAGAGA